>CM035406.1:66843604-66871104 GCA_020310875.1 Ceratopteris richardii
ACAACAGGTCTGCATCGGGTTTTATGCAGCTTTGTTCAAGTCAGAAGAAGGTGTCTGACATTTTGCTAGTTTATCTAAAAATGAATGGGTGTGCAAAAGAATTTTCTGGAAGTAACATGGCAATGAATGTTGCTAGGGGACGAAAAAATGGGTGACTATCAGGAGAAATCATTGAATGGGAAAAAATGTAGCACCAAAGCTTTCCATGAACGATAAAGTTATGAATTATCAGAACACTGTTTACATGCATTACTACTTCTAGGGGCTGCAAACTGGGCTGTCACCCCGTTAATAATTTCATACGTAATAAAGATACCCCTTCCTCTATGGACACATTGGAGGATGTTTCAAGGAGGCACATTTGGTGGTTAGGTCTACTCTATGAGGTTTGGCCCTTGGGGCCTATATATATATATATATATATATATCAAAGTCACCAGGGGACTGGGACGGGTCCCGGGAACGGTAGTGTCCCCGGGACGGGGACGGATCCTAGGGTGTCCCGGGGACGCGTCCCCGGGACGGCACTCAAAAATGATTATTTTTCTCAAAATTTCAAATGAGTAGTTATTGTACAATGATTTTGCTCACATATGAAAAGGATTATAACAAAAAAGCTATAAAAAAAGGTGTTTTTTTAGTGAATACATGTATGGAGCACGTTAGACATCTAGATCTGCCTCCAATAGTTAAAAGTGATTATTCAAAGGTATTTCATCATGTCAAAGAAAGAGATACCGCATCATCATCATATTAACAATCATATACTTAAAAGAAGTTAGGATTTGATGATTATGTGGTGCCATATTATCATGGAAACATCTATCATCTTATGATCGATAAGAATGACTAATAGCCATATTGTCATGGGAACATCTCTCATCCTATCATCAGTAAGATCTAGTTAGTAGTAATAGATTTCAAAACTCAAATCTAGAGAGTAAAATTAAAATGTAAATGAATCTATGGACAAATGACAAGTGTAAGTCACTATGGAGAATCTATGCGGGGAGTTTCATTTTATGCATCATAGTCATCGACTCAAGCTTCTTTATGTTCTTCATTTTGCACTTGGTTCAATTGACTCCTTCTCTCCCTCTCGTTCTTTGAAAGGATACCCAACATGCATTGGGTCATACATAGCATCCTCACACCTATGGTTTTCACTTATAAACAAAAGATCACTCGCATGTTGAGAAGAGAAAAGAGAAGAGTGAAGAGAGGGCTCAAAAAATGGAGAGGGTTGCAACTTGCTGAATATGCAAGGCTCAATGGAGCTCTATTTATGCTTGATTGTGGACCAAAGAGCCTTCTAGAGGTGCTCCCAAAAACGTGCCAATCATTCAAGGAAATTAAAAACCAACTTAAATTAACTTTTCCCAAGATCAGCCGTCCCCAAACCGTCCCCATCATGCTTTGTCACATGGGACCGTCCCGGGGACGTGTCCCGGGGACGTCCCTATGTTTCACATATGTGTACGGGGACGCCAACCGTCCCGGTTGGGCGTCCCGCCATATTTGAGTTCGGGGACGGCGTCCCGACGTCCCTAGGACCCGGGGACGCGTCCCCTTGTGACATTGATATATATATATATATATATATATATATATATATGTGTGTGTGTGTGTGTGTGTATGTATGTATGTGTGTATGTATGTATGTAGATAGATAGATAGATAAATGGAGAGAGAGAGAGAGAGAAAGAAAGAAAGAAAGAAAGAAAGTCATATTAACGTCTTCTAGAGGCCAAACTTGGCCTATGAGACAAAAACCATGTACAAGTGTAGTAACCTTGTGTGGAGGATGACATGAAATAAAAAGCATATCGCAACACAAAGATATATAAGGCTGGAAAAGGCTGGGGAGATGTGGCTCTGACTCTACAAATATTGGCCACCTAATACATGGGGGACATGTGAGTAAAAGTGTGAGTAAAGCACCCTAGTTACTGGTGAATGGGTGGGGGTGGGTGTAGTATGTGGTACATCAGGGGTGGTCTGAGTGCCTCCTGAAGGAAGACAACCCATGGGGTGGTGGTGCGCCGATGCTCCATCATGTGGTCGTAGGCTGTCCTGATGCGTGAGATATCCTCCTGATATAGTCATGGTCGATGATATCCGCCCATGCGTGGTCGGCGCCGTGCTCTCTGTGCTGCTGCTTAGTAGAGTGTGAGCCCTATAGATGGACCTCTCTGATGTGGCTCAGCTCGCTGAAAAAAGTGGGTATTGGTCTGCTGCGTACTCACCCGTGGCTGATGTGTGGGCTTGAGTGACCGATCTCGCCTCTCGTATGCTGCTGCGAGGAAGCGTCCCAAGCGTCGCTGGTCTCCCATAGTCATGCGTAACGGGAGTGACTCCTCTATTTGGAACTGTGCTCACAGGTCTAAGTATGCTGGGCATCTGATAACAAAATGCTCCTCACTCTCTACCTCTGTCTCGCATACTGGGCACCACTTCTCCTCACCGGGGACTCCCTTGGACCGACCCCTCTCAATCTCCAGCTGATGTGATGAAACCCGGAGTTGCCCGATGACTACTCGAAGGTGGTGGGGTAGATATGTCTGCATGTATCTCGGAATCTCGATGAAGCCCTCGTCCGATATATGTAGAAAATGCTCACGGTAATAGAGGATTTTCGGTGGCAATATGAGAGAGAGAGAGAGAGAGAGAGAGAGAGAGAGAGAGAGAGAGAGAGAGAGAGAGAGAGAGAGAGAGAGAGAGAGAGAGAGAGAGAGAGAGAGAGAGAGAGAGAGAGAGAGAGAGAGAGTGATATAAACGTCTTCTGGAGGCCAAACTTGGCCTATGAGACAAAAACCATGTACAAGTGTAGTAACCCTGTGTAGAAGATGAAATGAAATAAAAAGTATATCCCTACACAAAGCAATATAGGGCTGGAAAAGGCTGGGGAGACGTGGCTCTGACTCTGTAGATAGTGGTCACCTAATACATGGGGGATCCATAATGTGAGTAAAACACCCTAGCTACTGGTGATGGGTGGAGGTGGGTGTAGTATGTGGTACATCGGTGGTGGTTTGAGTGCCTCCTGGAGGAAGACAACCCAAGGGGTGGTGGTACGCCTATGTTCCATCATGTGATCGTAGGCTGTCCTGATGCGTGAGATATCCTCCTGATATAGTCGTGGTCGACGATATCCGCCCATGCGTGGTCGGCGCCGTGCTCTCTGTGCTGCTGCCTGGTGGAGCGTGAGCCCTATAGATGGACCTCTCTGATGTAGCTCAGCTCGTTGAAAGAACTGGGTAATGGTCTGCCGGGTACTCACCCGTAGCTGATGTGTGGGCTGTAGTGCCCGCTCTTTCCTCTCGTATGCTGTTGTGAGGAAGAGTCCCAAGTGTCATTGGTCTCCCATAGTCATGCACAACTGGAGTGACTCCTCTATCTGGAACTGTGCTCGTAGGTCTAAGTATGCTTGGCATCTGATAACAAAATGCTCCTCACTCTCTACCTCTGTCTCGCATACTTGGCACCGCCTCTCCTCACGGGGGACTCCCATGGACCGACCCCTCTCAATCTTGAGCTGATGTGATGAAACCCTGAGCTTCCCAATGACGACTCGGAGGTGGTGGGGTAGGTAGGTATGTCTTCATGTATCTCGGAATCTCGACGAAGCCCTCGGTCGATATATGTAGAAAATGCTCACGGTAATAGAGCATTTTCGGTGGCAATGTATCCCTAGGGCTCACTCATGTCCTCTGTATGTATGTATGCCATATCTCTTGACGAATGACCCTATTCCTCTCTTGATGAGAGAGCGAGTAGGTGGGTGCATGTGAGAGAGAGAAAGAAAGAAATTCATATTAACGTCTTCAGGAGGCCAAACTTGGCCTATCAGACAAAACCATGTAGAAGTGTAGTAACCTTGTATAGTTAAAATGAAATAAAATAAAAAGTATTCGCTACACAAAGCTATTTTAGGGCTTGAAAAGTTTGGGGAGAGGTGGCTTTGACTTTGCAGAAAATGGCCACCTAATACATGGGGGATACATAATGTGAGTGAGTAAAATACCCTAGCTGCTGGTGATGGGTGTAGTATGTGGTACATCGGTGGTGGTCTGAGTGCCTCCTCAAGGAAGACAAGTCAAGGGGTGGTGGTACGACTTCGCTCCATCGTGAGGTTGTAAAGGTTGTCTTGATGTGTGAGATATCCTCCTTATATAGTGGTGGTCGACGATATCCAACCATGCGTGGTCGGCGTCGTGCTCTTTGTGCTTCTTCCCGGTGGAATGTGATCCCTATAGAGGAACCTCTCTAATGTAGCTCAACTCGTGGAAAGAACTGAGTAATGGTCTTCTGGGTACTCACCTGTGTCTGATGTGTGGGCTTTAGTGACCGCTCTCGCATCGTGTATGCTCTTGTGAGGAAGCGCCCCAAGTGCCCCTTGTCTCCCATAGTCATGCACAACTTGAGAGACTCCTCTATCTGGAACTTTGCTCGTAAGTCTAATTATGTTGGGCATGTGATAAGTAAAGATCTCTATCCTCCTAAGGAATCTCTGGAATGTGTTATACCTTCTCAATATCAAGCTTATCAACATCTATCTGTATGGGATCAGGAGATGCTGAAAGTCTCCCTAAAAGCTTTAAGTTCGCATTGCATAAGACAAGTCTCTCAAGTTGGGCTGTTGTAAGTTTATTTCTCTTTTTTGTGTGAAAAAGAGCCCATGTACTCCAATTTCTCTCACAAGATCCAGAGCTACAATGAGAGAGAACTCGAAGAGCAATATGTTTCTGTTAAGTAAAAACATAATGATATTAAATTAGCAAAAACATAATCTTGAGAAGCACTAATTAGTAAATAATAAAATCAAAGTAAATAAGGAAATTACCAATGTAGGTGCACATGCACCATATTTCTCCCACCATGAGACAGGTTGGATCTGAGTCTCTCGGAGCTTTGCTTTCGGTCTACCAAAGTGGTGTCTGCTTGTCTCCAATGGTCATGCACAACTGTAGTGACTCCTCTATATGGAACTGTGCTCATAGGTCTTAGTATGCTCGACAACTCATAACAAAGTGCTCCTCGCTCTCTATCTTTGTATGGTATATTGGGCACCACCTCTCCTCTCTAGGGACTCCTCTGGTCTCACCACTCTCGATCTCGAGCTGATGTGATGAAACTCGAAGCTTCCCAATGACGACTCGGAGGTGGTGTGGTAGGTATGTTTGCATGTATCGTGGAGTCTCAATGAAGCCCTTGTCTGAGATCTGTAGAAAATGCTCATGGTAGTGAAGCATTTTCGGTGGCAATGTATCCATGGGGCTAATCCATGTCCTCTGTATGTATGCATGCATGCCATATCTCCTGTCGAATGACCCTATTCCTCTCCTGATGGGAGAGCGAATAGGTGGGGGCCTGTAAGTCATACTGTAGTGGTGGTAGTCTGTCTATGTCAAACCCATGGTGGGCCAGCCAATCTCGTGTTTGTGCGTACCATGAGGAGGTGTCTCCTGCTAATGCCATGTCACGTGATGCCTGGAAAGCTCGATAAGTGATGCGCTCTGTATCCATGCTCCGGATCCTCTGTAATAGGCATACTGTTTGGAACAGTGCCTCTACTACCATCGGTGGTACAGTGAGCTCTTCTTTGATGATATCATGTGGTATCGAAGGCTTGCGGTGGATAAGTCTGGCAATCATGAGAATGTGTGGCCTCTCCAATGCTATCCATGCTGATGTAGCTAACCCCGGCCCCCATATGGCTGCTCCATACATGAGCGCTGGTGTAACCAAAGTGTCGAAGAGCCAACCCTTTGTGCGGGGTTCCTGAAAGTGTGCTTGGTGGCACTGTCTCTCCATCAAGGCTAGTGATGCGTATCCACGTGTGATGCGATCCCCTACCTGCGTGCCTTCCTGCCTGCCTGCGCGAGTGAGTGAGTGAGAGAGTGAGAGAGTGAGAGAGAGAGAGAGAGAGAGAGAGAGAGAGAGAGAGAGAGAGAGAGAGAGAGAGAGAGAGAGAGAGAGAGAGAGAGAGAGAGAGAGAGAGAGAGAGAGAGAGAGAGAGAGAGAGAGAGAAAGACTTTTTAACGTCTATTAGAGGCGAAAATCGGCCTATGAGACAAAACATATACATCAGTATGATCCAATCCACTGTGATCCCAAAAGGGAGAGAGAGAGAGAGAGAGAGAGAGAGAGAGAGAGAGAGAGAGAGAGAGAGAGAGAGAGAGAGAGAGAGAGAGAGAGAGAGAGAGAGAGAGAGAGAGAGAGAGAGAGAGAGAGAGAGAGAGAGAGAGAGAGAGAGAGAGAGAAAGAAAGAAAGAAAGACTTTTTAACGTCTATTAGAGGCCAAAATCGGCCTATGAGACAAAACATATACATAAGTATGATCCAATCCACTTTGATCCCAAAGGGAAAATAAAGTGCGAGTACCGCAAACCGGTATAAAAGGAGTGGATAGTAATTGGCATCAAGGGTGTGGGGTGCTATGGGTATGCACTCTATATGCTCAATGGGTGAGATACAAATATGATATGCATAGGGAGGAGAGGCTCGATGGTATCACAACCCACTAAATGCCTGGAGTGGGTGTAGGATATAATGCATCGGTAGGCAAGGCATCATGGCGATCCTCAAAATGCTCTGAGCATCCAAATCGATAGGGGTGCGCTGCTTACGTCTCCGTATCTCCATGTCATGGCGTGCGTGAATCGCTTGAATCTCTCTCTGATGTGGACGGGCTCTCCGGACTTGTGTCTCGGTCGTCGATGCTGTCGTCTAAGCTCCTCTGCTCTGTGTAATGTGACACCCCGCATCGAGCTTGGTCCTCGAGTGGTTGCGGGTCTGAAAAAATCTGTAATATAAGTCTGAGTGGGGGGGCCAGGTGTATCTCCATCTGCTGCTGGAGGAGTGATGCACGGCGGTGCTCGAGCTCTACTAGGAAACGACCTAGAGGGCGGTGGTCCTCTGTTCCCAATAAAGCCTTGATCTCTCTAGGCCCCGTGAAGAGATGTGGGTAGCGGTCTCTGATGTCCTCATATGCCTTCCATCTACATGTGTAGTGCTCCTCGTCCTCCACCTCCTCTCTACATATCCTGCATAATCTCTCATCCCTCGGGGTATGTGTGGCTCACCCAACCTCAGTCTTGAGCTGGTGTGATCATACTCTGAGCTTCCCAATGGCCACTCTCTCATCTGGTGCCATATATGTATCCATGTATCGTGGTCTCTGAATGAAACCATCCGCTATCACAGTCAGCAAGTGCTCTCTGTAGTGTTGCCTCTTTGTGGGAAGAGGCTCCCGTGGTGCTATCCATGTCTCCCTGACGTGTATTTGTAGTAGGTTCTGACGGATGATCCTATTCCTCTCCGAACGAGAGAGGGTAATGTGGGGGGAAGAGAGGTCATACTGAAAAGGGGGGAGATCCGTAATGTTCATGCCATGGTTTGCTAACCATCGGTAAGTCTGTGCATACCATACTCTCTCATGCCCTGTCTATGCCAAATGTCTAGAGCTCTCAAATGCAAGCCTGGTGAGTCTGCTGGTGGGGAGCTCTCTGACTCTCAGAATAAAGGTCACCAACTGGAAGAGGGCCTCGACTAGCTTCGTACATCAATGCATGTGTCACTAGAGTGTCAAAGAGCCACCCCTTAGTCCGGGGCTCCTAAAAATGTGTTTGAAAGCAGTGTCTCTCCAATCTTGCAAGTGCCGCATAGCCTCGCGTCAATCTATCTCTCGCGGCCTGTGCCATGGAGAATACCCCTATGTTGCCTGAGAAGGTGACACCTAGGTAGAGGTAGGAGTCCACTACCTCTATCTGTCCTCCAGCCTCCGTGAAAGAGGCATGATGGCGTACTGTCCTGGAGGTATGGAAGATCATGACCTTGGTCTTACCAAGGTTCACTGTGAGTCCTCTCTCCATGCAAAAGGTATCGAGCGCCTGTAAATGTGTCTGCAACCCCTCTTGTGACTTTGAAAGGAGGACAATGTCATCAGCATATAATAGGATGTGTACTTGCATACCTCCGAGGTCTCCTCCTTGCCCCCCTGCTCGTTGTATATACTTCGTGATCTCGTCGATGTCGAGACCGAAGAGAGTGGGTGAGAGAGGGCAACCTTGTTTCACACCAATGGTGCTAACAAGGCTGTCTGATAGACCGCTGGGGTAGCGTACCCTTCCTGTGACTCGTGCATACAAAGCGTGGGTGGCCCATAGCATGTCTGATGGTAGCTGTAACTCTGGGAGCCTCTGTAGTAGTCTCTCTCGAGGGACCATGTCGAAGGCTTTGTGGAAATCCGGAAAGCAACAGTATAGTCTCTTCTTCCTTGCCTTCGCGCTCTCAATCAAGCAACGAAGCAGGAAGATGTGGTCGATGGTGGAGAAAGTGCGGCGGAAGCCTGCCTGGCCGGGTGCTCTGATCCGAGCTGCCTCAGCATGTGTATTGAGCTCTGCCTCTAGTACTGCCCCATAGTCCATGAGTCGGGTAATCCCTCAACCAAAGCATGGTTGAAGAGATGGGCGATCAAGTGGGAAACTACATCTGCTGCATATATAAAGTGCTCTCCCTGTAGCCCCGTGTGGTCTGTTGAATGGCCATGCTGTAGCCTATGGATGGCGTGTCATACCATGGCTTCCGTGAAGAGGGTGGATATCACTGGACGCGGTGTGGAAGGCGTCGGCAATGGTGGCTGTCCTGGGACGTCATATAACCTCTGGGCGTAGGTGTGCCAAGTAGGAGGATCTGCTATGGGTGTAGGTGGGCGCATAGTGGTTAGGTGCGTAAGGTTCGGTGCGTTTTGTGCGTTTAAGGTGCGAGTATCGAACCTTACGTCCTAGGTAAGGTGCGTAAGGTGCGTTCCATAGGGTTTAGGTACGTTTAAGGTGCGAGAACCGCACCTTACATCATAGTTCAGGTTCGTAAGGTGCGTTTACTGTTTAATGATCTAGCCTGTAACCTGTAACCTGTTACATAATAGAATCAATATTATAATCATCATGCTTTAATAAGATTGCAGAAGTGACAATGCATATTAATGGTGAGCATTGAGCAATGAGTTGTTAGAAGATTTACGATAGTGGAAACTTGCAAGTGCTTATCAGAAAGAAATAAACATATACAATGTATACCTAAGTTCAAACTTCAAACACATTACACATTACACCAATTACCAGTAACACCACACTAGAGAAAAAACCAAAACCACTTAAAGGATTATATACATGATACATCATGATGTAAAAACAAAATACAACCATACAATAAGACTCATCACTCGAGAGTCAAGCCTCAATCCATAATGAATCAATGTCAAATGATCATGTCACATGTGACATCATACATGAAATCATAAAACTACTACTCTGACTCTGAGTCATCTAAACTGATGGACTCCTCTGATGACGAATGCTCTCTCGATGAGGAAATATCAGCCATGGCTATGATATTTCCATCATCATCAAACTCTGGAACAAGTGTATCATGTATATCCTCCTCAAGTGGGTTTGGAGCTTCTCTACGTCGAGGGCGCAACTTGCGCCTCCTTCCTCTAGCTGCGGGTGTAGATGCAATGGTAGAAGGAATATCCTGTGTGGCCGGTGTATGTCCTCCTCGTGAAAGAGCTCGAGAACGTGATCGTGTGATGCGTCTATCAACATTCTCGAGCTCTAAGTGAAGCATGCGATATATTTCATCTTGTTCATCAAGAACAGATGAATCTACATCGATGGTTTCTTTTGATCTGAATGCATCCTCGAACACAAGTGGAGATACCTACAATTAGAAGAAGTGTGATTAATCAATGATCATTAATATATACATATTTAATTTAAATTTTGCTTATCAAATGATCATTGCATTATCAAATGATTACCTGTCGAGGACCTATCATGTTTTTGAAATTACGCAATAAACGTAGATTGGCCTTACAAAAGACCATGCGCTCAAGTTGTGCAACACTCAAGCGATTTCTCAACTTGGTGTGCACTAATGCAAATGTACTCCAGTTGCGCTCACAAGCGCTAGCAGATGAATCCTACAAGATAGAATATCTTAATACTTAATACTTATACTGTATACATAATACAATAAACCTTTTTAAAGAGAATAATGTTTTAATCAATTAAAAATTTATACATACCTGAGAGAGAACTCTCAATGCATGACGACAAATGTGTGGATGCCCATATCCATAAGTGTTCCACCACTCTATAGGTTTTGCAGTGACTTCTGAACGTAGAGAAGTGGAACGTGCATAGGAGATCCCGATGTTCCCCATATATGCTGAAAAATCTGCATCAAATGCTATCTGAGCATCGGGATCCATGATGCGCTCCATATACATGTCCTTCATGTGGCGAAGACTAACTTCTGACCACAAATCAGGACTCTTGAAGTATGGATGTAACAAAACTGCGAATCCATGAATGGGACGTGATAAGAACTCCCATCGTGAATCCACAAGACTCAAAACATCACTTTTCCTGTTAGAAATTTGAATTAGTAAACTTAAAAAATAATAAAGTTTTAAACATGAAAAGAAATATGGAAATAAAACATACTTGGAGCTCGATAAAGTGGATACATGAGCAATGCCCTGTCGCATATGTCTATACAAATGGTACACCAAGCCAGGCGTGGATCCCTCCATGTCAACCACTCGAAGAGCAATGTGTATGCACTTAAGGACATGGATAAGATTTTGTATCTCTGCCCAAAAGTCCATGTCTAATACTTTGCGTTGCACGTATTTCGCGCTCTCCCAGAGAGAAGAAATACCGCGAGGCATGATGATACCTGAAACACAAAAGCCATACTACATTAATGATTAATCATGATGGTTGCAACCTGTAGCCTAATATGCAATGTGTCATGCATGAACATTGAACATTGAATGCTCATTGCTCAAGAAATGTATGCTAGACAATGTATACTAGATATTACATGTGTAATGATGTCAGACGCTGCATGAGTCATGACATCAGAGTCTCGGACATATAATGATGCTCAAGAAATGTATGCTGGACAATGTATACAATATATTATATGTGTAATGATCATCATGATTCATTTCACATATAATATATTGTATACACTGTCCAGCATGAGAAGACACAACATCAGATCATGAAAGTGGTAATTATTTGCATTGTCTAGTCGTGTTTTCTGTCATAGATTTTCTCAACCACAGACCTTTTTCTGTATCTGAACTTTAAGTATACAAGGCATGCTTACATGAGACATAATATTGGAATATTGCACCGTGCACGTAATAGTAAATACAAGTCATTGGGGAAAGAAAACAGTTCGGATTAGGCATTAACAGTTTACTACATGTAACTTGTTTGATCATTAAGTACATGTAACATATCTAGACGCTTGGAACATTTATCACACAATATGCTTCTGATTTTTTATTGCAAACTAATGCGGTGTTGCCTCAAGGACCTACTAAGTATGGGGTAAAAGAACTCTAGATATTCTCGAATCTCCTTTCAGATATTCTCTCGGAAAACAGCTCTCTCTCTCTCTCTCGTTCGTCACAGCTCGTGAATCGTGTCTCGTGAATCGTGTCTGACGCCTGGTCTCCGTACAGAGCAGCCCTCGGGAGTTGGAAAAGTGCCGCTCGAAAACGTGCGCACACACATGATGTGACCTAAGGAGTCGTACAATATTAAAATGGTGACAAGAACCGATGAGCACCGGAAATTTTCCGGTTCCCAAATGCACCGAACCGAATTTTTATTCGGTTCGTTTTTTGATTTTCTCCGACCTCGAACGGGTCAACACCGAATTTAACGGACCTTACAGTACTGCATCGATAGCCCTAGTCCTCCGGTCCGCGAACCGATGCTACACTGGGTGGGCGTGGCTCACGTAGTGCCCTCCACACGGTGGCACAATCCCTACTCATGAGAAGATCGATCAACTCTGCCTCCTGTCGCTCCTCGAAAGCTTGCCGCTTCCGGCGTGTGAGGGCTTGCATCTGTCGTCGTGCCTCCCTCTCTGTGATGGATCCCAAGATACTCTGTGCTTTGAGATGTCGGTATAGTCGCCTACACTCCTCATCGTACCATCTATTCTGGGGTGTATGCCCCAGCCGTGTTGAGTGTGCATTGCTGTGGGTGGTGTATGGGAAGCTGAGAGTAGCAGATGTATGGAGGATCGAGGAGAAGTGGGCGGTGAAGGTGTCCAAGGAGGCAGAGGGATCAAGGGAGTAGATGCGCTCTCGAACATGGAAGTTATAGATATGTGCTAGCTCATGTCTAAAGTGAATGGTGGTATGGGCTCGTGGCTGTATGGTGACGGGGTGGGATATGCATGGTGAGCTCCGAATGGATAGGGCAAGATATGCGTGATCAACTCCAATTGGTAGGGGTGGGATAGTGAATGAGGTGATGAGATGTGTCGCCTCCCGGGGTCCGATAACATAGTCTACCACACTGCCCCCATGTGGTGTCGTGGGTGGAATGCAGGTGAGACCCCTCGAGGTGGGCGAGGCCCCCATCCCATTATATATAATGAGACGGTGTGCTTTTCCCATCTAGAGTAGGTGTCGGCCGTATGAGGTGGGTGTGGGGGTGTCGGTTGAGGCTCTGAGTGTAGGCATGTCCTCTATGGTACAAAGCATCTCAGGGTCGTCAAAGTCGTAGATATCACACTGGTGGCTTTGAGTGCGGGCATTGAAGTCTCCTCCATAATCGTGTCACTGAGGAAGTCATATGGCGATGTGGTGTCTTGTCCCTCCCCCCCGAGAGAGAGAGAGAGAGAGAGAGAGAGAGAGAGAGAGAGAGAGAGAGAGAGAGAGAGAGAGAGAGAGAGAGAGAGAGAGAGAGAGAGAGAGAGAGAGAGAGAGAGAGAGAGAGAGAGAGAGAGAGAGAGAGAGAGAGAAAGAAAGAAAGAAAGAAAGTGTGATTACGTCTATTAGGAGGCCGAACTCGGCCTATGAGACAAATCGATGTACATGGGTGTATCTTCTGTCAATCAGAAAAGATAAAAGTGCTGAAAAGAAACTGGTTAAGCTGATATAGATCTCCGTAGTATGCGTGTGGGGATACCCATGAAAATGGTGGGGGGTGTATGGAGTGCGATATCTATGATAGTCTATATGCAAAAGGGTAGTACAACAACCATCTAAAACGACTACTAGCTCCATCCTGTGCTAGTGGGTGGGTGTAATATGTGATACATAGGTGGAGGTGGAGTCAGGGCCACCCTGATGGCTGCAACGGGATCGGCCATCATCTGGGATCGTCTCTCCTCCATGGCGCGATGGTCACAAGCCTGGATCTCCGCAATCTGGTGTTGGTGAAGTCTCGGGGCCCGATATCCTATAGCACGGGGTCGTCTCCTAGCTCGAGATATCTGAGCCTGCTGAAGAGTCACCCCGCTCGGTGTGTGGGCTGAGGGGGGGAGGGCTGCAGCACGTCGTGGAATAAAGAAGTCAGTGAGCTGGCTCTGTCTCCCTCCTGTGTGGAGTGCTACAGTAGGCTGGAGTAGGGAATCTCTGTGACTCTGTATCTCTAGTAAGAATCGCCCGAGCTGTCGCTGGTCTCTAGAGTCCATGATCTCTCGGAGGGTGGGCTGCCCTGCAAACAGAGTCTCGTATCTGCCTCTGATGCCATCATATGCGCTACATCTGCATACAAAGTGCTCCTCATCCTCCATCTCTACTCTGCATACTCTGCATATCCGCTCCTCTCTGGGAATGTCTGCGGCTCTGCCCGTCTCAATCTCGAGTCGGTGTGATGAGACTCTCAGCTGGCCAATCGCTACCCTCGAGCTATGAGGCATGTGAGTATCCATGTAGCGTGGTCGCTGGATGAAACCGTCAGCTAGTATGTCTATGAACTGGTCTCGATAGTGCGATAGTCTCGATCCCATGTGTGGTGTGTGCCATGTCTGACTAATGTAAAGCTGCCAGAGATCCTGTCTGAGCACAACATTCCTCTCACGACGAGAGAGGTGGATGTGAGGTGAATCTGGGTCATACTGAAAAGGCGGCAATCTGTCCATATCAAGTCCATGACTATCAAACCAGACTCTAACCTGAGTGTACCAAGCTCTCTCATATCCTGACTCTGATATCTGTATAGATGCCTCAAGAGCTCTGTGAGAGAGAGAGAGAGAGAGAGAGAGAGAGAGAGAGAGAGAGAGAGAGAGAGAGAGAGAGAGAGAGAGAGAGAGAGAGAGAGAGAGAGAGAGAGAGAGAGAGAGAGAGAGAGAGAGAGAGAGAGAGAGAGAGAGAGAGAGAGAGAGAGAGAGAGAGAGAGATTTTTTAACGTCTATTAAAGGCCAAAATCGGCCTATGAGACAAAACATCATTATGATCCAATCCACTGTGATCCCAAAAGGAAAATAAAGTGTGAGTACCGCAAACGGGTATAAAAGGAGTGGAGAGTAACTGGCATCAAGGGTGTGGGATGCTATGGGTATGCACTCTATATGCTCAATGGGTGAGATACAAATATGATATGCATAGGGAGGGGAGGCTCGATGGTATCACAACCCACTAAATGCCTTGAGTGGGTGTAGGATATAATGCATCGGTGGGTAAGGCATCATGGCGGTCCTCAAAATGCTCTGAACGTCCAAATCGATAGGGGTGCGCTGCTGACGTCTCCGTATCTCCATGTCATGGCGTGCGTGAATCGCCTGAATCTCTATTTGACGTGGACGGGCTCTCCGGACGGGGGGTCTCGGTCGTCGACGCTGTCGTCTAAGCTCCTCTGCTCTGTGTAATGTGACACCCTGCATCGAGCTTGGTCCTCGAGTGACGGTGGCTCTGAAAAAATCTTTAATATAAGTCTGAGGGGGGGGGGCCATGTGTATCTCCATCTGTTGCTGGAGGAGTGATGCACGGCGGTGCTTGAGCTCTACTAGGAAACAACCTAGAGGGCGCTCGTCCTCTGTCCCCAATAAAGCCCTGATCTCTCTGGTTGGTGCTATCCATGTCTCCCTGACGTGTATCTGTAGTAGGTCCTGACGGATGATCCTATTCCTCTTTGAACGAGAGAGGGTAATGTGGGGGGAAGAGAGGTCATACTGAAAAGGGGGGAGATCCATAATGCTCATGCCATGGTCTACTAACCATCGATAAGTCTGTGCATACCATACTCTCTCATGCCCTGTCTCTTCCAAATGTCTAGAGCTCTCATACTGTCTTGGAGGTATGGAAGATCATGACCTTGGTCTTGCCAAGGTTCACTATGAGTCCTCTCTCCATGCAAAAGGTATCGAGTGCCTGTAAATGTGTCTGCAACCCCTCTTGTGACTTTGAAAGCAAGACAATGTCATCAGCATATAATAGGATGTGTAGTGGCGTACCTCCGAGGTCTCCTCCTCGCCCTCCTTCTCGTTGTATATACTCCGTGATCTCGTCGATGTAGAGACCGAAGAGATTGGGTGAGAGAGGGCAACCTTGTTTCACACCAATGGTGCTAACAAGGCTGTTTGCTAGACCGCCGGGGAAGCATACCCTGCCTGTGACTCGTGCATACAAAGCGTGGATGGCCCATAGCATGTTTGATGGTAGTTGTAACTCCTTGAGCCTCTGTAGTAGTCTCTCTTGAAGGACCATGTCGAAGGCTTTGCGGAAATCCACAAAGCAACAGTATAGTCTCTTCTTCGTGGCCTTCGCGCTCTCAATCAAGCAACGAAGCACGAAGATGTGGTCGATGGTGGAGAAAGTGCGGTGGAAGCCTGCCTGGCCGGGTGCTCTGATCCGAGCTGCCTCAGCATGTGTACTGAGCTCTGCCTCTAGTATTGCCCCATAGATCTTGGCCAGGATATGGCCTATCATAATAGTCTTGTAGTTCCCTGGGTCCATCATATCGCCTGACTTATGGATAGGTGTAATGGTATGCATAGTCCATGAGTCGGGTAACCCCTCAACGAAAGCACGGTTGAAGAGATTGGCGATCAAGTGGGAAACTACATTTGCTGTATATATAAAGTGCTCTTCTTGTAGCCTCGTGTGGTCTGCTGAGCGGCCATGCTGTAGCCTATGGATGGCCTGTTGTACCATGGCTGCCGTGAAGAGGGTGGATATCACAAGACGTGGTGTGAAAGGAATCGGCAATGGTGGCTGTCCTAGGACATCATATAACCACTGGGCGTAGGTGTGCTAAGTCAGAGGATCTTCTATGGGTGTAGGTGGGCGTGGCTCACGTAGTGCCCTCCACGCGGTGGCACAATCCCTACTCATGAGAAGTTCGATCAACTCTTCCTCCTTTCTCTCCTCGAAAGCTCGCCGCTTCCGGCGTGTGAACGCTCGAATCTGTCGTCGTGCCTCCCTCTCTGTGATGGATCCCAAGATACTCTATGCTTCGAGATGTCGGTATAGTCGCCTACACTCCTCATCGTACCATCTATTTTGGGGTGTATGCCCCAGCCGTGTCGAATGTGCAGTGTTGTGGGTGGTGTATGGGAAGTTGAGAGTAGCAAACGTATGGAGGATCGAGGAGAAGTGGGCGGTGAGGGTGTCCAAGGAGGCAGAGGAATCAAGCGAGTAGATGCGCTCTTGAACATGGGAGCTATAGATATGTGCTAGCTCATGTCTAAAGTGAATGGTGGTATGGGTTCGTGGTTGTATGGTGACGGGGTGGGATATGTATGGTTAGCCACGAATGGATAGGGCAAGATATGCGTGATCAGCTCCAATCGGTAAGGGTGGGATAGTGAATGAGGTGATGAGATGTGTCACCTGGGGGGGGGGGTCCGATAACATAGTCTACCACAATGCTCCCCTTTGGTGTCGTGGGTGGAATGCAGGTGAGACCGCGAGAGAGAGAGAGAGAGAGAGAGAGAGAGAGAGAGAGAGAGAGAGAGAGAGAGAGAGAGAGAGAGAGAGAGAGAGAGAGAGAGAGAGAGAGAGAGAGAGAGAGAGAGAGAGAGAGAGAGAGAGAGAGAGAGAGAGAGAGAGAGAGAGAGAGAGAGAGAGAGAGAGAGAGAGAGAGAGAAGAAAGAAGAAAGAAAGAAAGTCATATTAACGTCTACTTGAGGCCAAACTTGGCCTATGAGACAAAACCATGTACAAGTGTAGTAACCCTGTGCAGAAAATGAAATGAAAAAAGTACTTACTACATAAAGCTGTATCAGGCTGGAAAAGGCTATATCGGGCTGGAAAAGGTTGGGAAGAGGTGGCTCTGACTTTGCAGATAATGGCCACCTAATACATGGCAGGCCCATAATGTGAGTGAGTAAAATACCCTAGCTACTGGTGATGGGTGGAGGTGGGTGTAGTATGTGGTACATTTGTGCTTGTCTGAGTGCCTCTCGAAGGAAGACAACCGAGGTGGTGGTGGTACGCCTCTACTCCATCATGTGGTCATAGGCTGTCCTGATGCGTGAGATATCCTCCCCATAAAGTCGTGGTCGATGATATCCAACCATACGTGCTCGACGTCGTGCTCTCTATGTTGCTGCCCGGTGGAGCGTAAGCCCTCTAAATGGACCTCTTTGGTGTAACTCAGCTTGCTGAAAGAACTGAGTAATGGTCTGCTTGATACTCCTCCGTGTCTGATGTGTCGGCCTTAGTGACTGCTCTCGCCTCTCATATGCCACTATGAGGAAGCGTCCCAACCGCCGCTGGTCTCCCATAGTCATGCACAACTGGAGCGACTCCTCTATCTGGAATTGTGCACGCAGGTCTAAGTATGCTGGGCATCTGACAACAAAATGCTCCTCACTCTCTAGCTTTGTCTGGCATACTGGGCACCACCTCTCTTTGGAGACTCCCCTAGACCGACCCCTCTCAATCTCGAGCTGATGTGATGACACCCGGAGCTGCCCAATGACAACTTGAAGGTGGTGGGGTAGGTATGTCTGCATGTATCGCGGAATCTCAATGAAGCCCTCGCCCCATATATGTAGAAAATGCTCACGGTAATAGAGCATTTTCGGAGGCAATGTATCTCTAGCGCACACCCATGTCCTCTGTATGTATGTATGCCATATCTCCTTACGAATGACCCTATTCCTTTCCTGATGGGAGAGAGAATAGGTGGGTGCATGTAAGTCGTACTGTAGTGGTGGTAGCCTGTCTATATCAAAACCATGGTGGGCCAGCCAGTCTCGTGTCTGTGCATACCACGAGGAGGTGTCACCTTCCAATGCCATATCACGTGATGCCTGGAAAGCACGATAAGCCATGCGCTCTGTATCCATGCTCCGAAGTCTGTGTAATAGGCATACTGTCTGGAATAGTGCCTCAACTAGCATCGGTGGCGCAGCGAGCTCTGCTCTAATGATATCAAGTGGTACTGAAGGCTTGCTGCGGATAAGTCTGGCAATCATGAGAATCTGTGGCCTCTCCAACGCTGTCCATACTGATGTAGCTAATCCTGGCCCCCAAATGGCTGCCCCATACATGAGCGCTGGCGTAACCAAGGTGTCGAAGAGCCACCCCTTTGTGTAGGGCTCCTGAAAATATGCCTGGTGGCACTGTATCTCCATCAGAGCTAGTGCTGCGTATCCACGTGTGATGCGGTCACGGGCTGCCTTAGACATAGAGAAGACCCCTGAAGCTGCTGTAAATGTTACTCCCAAGTAAACATATGATCCAACCACCTCGATCGGTCCACCCGCTGCTGTGAACAAACTATGCGTGCGTACCTGAGCTAATGTATGAAAGATCATGACCTTGGTTTTACCAAGGTTCACAAATAAACCTCTCTGTGCGCAAAAGTCATCTAGACCATGTAGGTGATGCTGTAAACCTGCTGCAGACTCTGAAACCAATACAATATCATCAGCATATAAAAGAATATGAATAGTGGACCCATGTACCTCGATGCCATCCCCTCCCTGTTGCTGTATGAAGTCCACTATCTCATCAATATATAGACCAAAGAGGGTGGGTGAAAGAGTGCATCCTTGCTTCACCCCGATAGTGCTAGCAAGCGGATCCGATAATCCCCCCGGACATCTGACTCTACCAGATACTCTCGTATAAGGCGTAGATCCCCCATATCATCTCCTCCGGAACTCCGATATCAAGTAGTCGTCTGAAGAGTCGTTCCCTAGGAACAGTGTCAAATGCTTTGCGGAAGTCCACAAAGCAGCAATATAATCTCCTCTTCCTCACTCTTGCCTGGTCAATCAGGCATCTCAGAGTGAAGATGTGGTCAATGGTAGAGTAATCTCGTCTGAAACCTGCCTCTCCTTGAGTCCTGTGGAGAGAGAGAGAGAGAGAGAGAGAGAGAGAGAGAGAGAGAGAGAGAGAGAGAGAGAGAGAGAGAGAGAGAGAGAGAGAGAGAGAGAGAGAGAGAGAGAGAGAGAGAGAGAGAGAGAGAGAGAGAGAGAGAGAGAGAGAGAGAGAAAGAGAGAGAGAAAGAGAGAGAGAGAGAGAAGTGTTTTTACGTCTATTAGGGGGCCGAACTCGGCATATGAGACAAATCGATGTACATGGGTGTATCTTTTATCAATCGGAAAAGATGAAAGTGCTGAAAAAACTAGTAAAGCTGATATAGATCTCCGTAGTATGCATGTGGAGATACCCATGAAAGTGAGGGGTGTATGGAGTGCGATATCTATGATAGTCTAAAGTAGGTGGTATAGCTCAAGCTCATGTGCCTCGTAGAGAGAGAAATAAAGAAAGAAGGAAAGAAAGTGTTTTTATGTCTATTAGGAGGCTGAACTCTGCCTATGAGACAAATCAATGTTCATGGGTGTGTCTTGTGTCGATCGAAAAAGATAAAAGTGCTGAAAAAACTGTTAAAGTTGATATAGATCTTCGTAGTATGCATGTGGAGATACCCATGAAAGTGGGGGGGTGTATGGAGTGCTATATCTATGATTGTCTATATGCAAAAGGGTAGTACAAGCATGAGAATGCATTTGAGAAACTAATTATCTCCATCTTGTACTAGGGGTGGGTGTAAGATTTGGTATATAGGTGGAGGTGGAGTCAGGGCAGCCTTGATGATTACAGTGGAATGAACCATCATCGTCGATCGTCTCTCTTCCATGGCACAATGGTCACGATCCTAGATCTCGATCAACCATCATCTTGGATCGTCTCTCCTCCATAGCGTGATGGTCATGAGCTTGGATCTTTGCAATCTGGTGTCGATGAAGTCTTGGGGTCGCGATATCCTATAGCACATGGTTGTCTCCTAGCTCGAGAGGTCTGAGCATGTTGAAGAGTCACCCCTCTCGATGTGTGATTTAAGGGGGGGAGGGCTGTTGCACATTGTAGAATAAAGAAGTCAGTGAGCTCACTCTGTCTCCCTCTTGTCTTGGCTTCTATGGTGGGCTGGAGTATGGAATCTTTATGACTCTGTATCTTTGGTAAGAATCTCCTTAGTGGTCGTTGATCTCTAGAGTCCACGATCTCTCGATGGGTTGGCTGCCCTATAAGTAGAGTCTCGTATCTTCCTTTGATGTCATCATATGTGCTACATCTGCATACAAAGTGCTCCTCATCCTCCATCTCTACTTTGCATATCCTACATATCCGCTCCTCTTTGGGAATGTTTGTGGATCTTCCCATCTCAATCTCTAGTTTGTGTGATGAGACCTCAACTGGCCAATGTCTACCCTCGAGCTATGAGGCATGTAAGTAATAAGTATCCATGTAGCATGGTTGTTGGATGAAACTGTATTCTAGTATGTCTAAGAACCAGTCTTGGTAGTGCGATAGTCTCGATCCCATGTGTGGTTTGTGCCATGTATGACTAATGTAGAGGTGCTTGAGATCTTGTATGAGCACAACATTCCTCTCACTATCGGAGAGGTGGATGTGAGGTGAATAGGAGTCAAATTGAAAAGGCAACAATCTGTCCATATCAAACTAGGCTCTAACTTGAGTGTACCAACCTCTCATATCCTGACTTTGATATCTATATAGATGCCTCAAAAGCTTTGTGTGTGATTATGTTTGTAAGGAGCTCCCTCATCCTTTGAATGAAGCTGATAGTCTGGAATAGTACATGTACTACCATGGGTGGTGCAGCTAGCTCTTCCTTGATGATGTCATGTGGCACTCACTGTTTCTTGCGAAATAGTCGTGAGATTATACGTACTTGTGGCCTCTTGATCGCACAACTCTTTTTGATGATGTCATGTGACATTGATTGTTTCCTGGGAGATGATGCCTTTTGGTCAAAGGCAGAGATACTTATTGGAGCTCTTCAGCTTCTTTATTCTGTGCTTCGTATTGTGGATATGGAGGGGAGCACACATGGACTTGTATACGAATACATTGGTCGTATACAAGGATGCATCAGAAACATTGGTGGACTCTCTGAGATCGAGTGAGTATTAATAACTTTGGTATTTATAGTTTTAATCTTTACTTTTTACATATTTTTGATTCACTTTTGACTCTTGAGTTAGATTCTAATGTAATGTTTGTTTATTTTTTCACATTAATTTTTAGGAAACGTGAGTTATGTGATGCAGTGGAGAGGAGATGGGATTGGTTTCACAAACCAATCCATGCTGTTGCTCATGTACTCCATCCATTGTGGAGATTCGAGGAGCAAAATGTTGACGATGCCTTAGAAGATAGTTGGATAGAGTATGTGAAGCGTTGGACACAGGGAGATCTAGGCCTCCAGTTCCAGTTGGAGAGTGAGAGTTTGCAGTTCCCTTGCATGGAACGATACTTTGGGCAGCCCATTGCACGATTGCGAGAGAACCAGGTTACTCCCGTAACTTGGTGGGAGAAATATGGAGTAGGCACTCCTCTATTGGTGAGTAGAGAAATTACTTTCAAGTTTCAAGTTTCAACTTTAAGTTGGTACTTTAGTCTTTATCAAATTATCATGAAGTGTCACGAGTGACGAGTCATGACCCATTGAAAATTGTCTTTTGTCGTTTTGTACTATGTAGAGAGTAGTTGATACTCCACATATTATCGCAAGATTGTAGCACTGGACCTGTTGAACGGAATTGGAGTACATGGGCTCTTTTTCATACAAAAAAGAGAAACAGATTGAGTCCTTCACAACTTGAGAAGTTAGTGTATACACACTGCAATCTCAAGTTGTTGGAGAGCAAAGGGAGTCATATTGCACCTCTACAGGTAACTTGAAGTATATTGATGCATTTCTAAAATCAATTTGCAAGTTAGTAGTAAGTACTACTTACAACTTACAACTTACAAGTTGATAACTTGATTGTAATTTGTTTATGTAGGTTAATGTTGACTCCATCGACATTGGAGAGATTAAAGATATCCCTCAAATCCCACAGGAAGAAAAATATATTTTTACCATGTTATTTAGAGAGTCTCGACAATTTGTGAGACAAACACGCAGGAGTGCAAGATCTAGTGATAGATTAGGTACCTTGAAGATTGAAAATTAATTACCAATTATGTTTCATAAAGTTTTTAGCTTAAAAGTTATAATGTATTATGTTACTAAAGTCTAATCCATTGTAAATTTGTATATTGCAACAGATCTTGATTAGCCATCTACGAGTCGAAGGCTTTGAAGGTTATTTCTCGACGAGGTAGAGGAGGGCGTGGAGCACGTGGACTCCATTCTAGTAGGAGGGAGGACCTGGAGGTGAAGGAAACTCCACTTGATGCTTGGGAGGAGATATCTGCATCATTTAGCAGTGATGATGATGATGATGTACGAGCTAGACCTTGGCCGTCTAGAGAGGACTATAGCACTGATACTTCATCATGGGCTAGTTCTTTTGATGAGGATCTCATAGATGATGATATTGACTCTTGATTCTTGAGTATTTTGTATTGATCTCTTAGGCCTTGGCTCTTGAGATACATCAGGACTCATGATAGATTTTCATATATGATGTATTATCTCGATTCTCTTTTATGATATACATTGTAGGCTGTAGCCTATAGGTTATCTATAGGCTATAGCACGCTTCACGTTTTATTCAGTGATAGGTTGTTGACTTATGATGTATCATCTTTGCTACATGTATGATGTTTGCAGGTTGCAGCTTACTAATCAATCATCAATGTCATGAGTCATGAAATTTTCTATGTAGTATGATGTAAATTGTAATGTGTATGTACTATGATGTAAATTGAAATGTGTTATTGGTTAAAAGTTAAATGATTTGATGTATGATGTATGATTTAAATTTGATGTATGATGTTGACAATTGTGTGATGTATGTATGATGTATGATGTTATTATAAACTAACTCAAGTCCAAGAAAATACTTTAGTGATCCTAGATCACTAATTTTGAACTCATGCATCATTTGATTCTTAATCTGCTTGATGCCATTAGCATTATTACTTGTGAGTATGATATCATCAACATATACACATAGGTATATTACCTGTGAATTACTCCTCTTAACAAACAAAGAAGTATCTGCTTTACTCATGATGAATCCTTGATCTTGAAGGTTGGTAGTCAACCTATGGTTCCATGCCGTAGGTGCCTGCTTCAATCCATAAAGAGCTTTGTTCAGTTTACATACATGTGTTACCTTGCTTGGATCCTCATAGCCTGGAGGTTGAGACATATACACCTCCTCTGAAATCCAGCCATTTAGAAATGCATTTTTTACATCCAATTGATACATGTTCCAATTCTTTCATGCAACCACACTTACCAATACCCTGATGGTTGGCATTTTTGCCACAGGTGCAAAGGTTTCTTCATAATCGACTCCTAGGGTTTGTGCAAAACCCTTAGCCACAAGTCTAGTTTTGTACCTGCTTATTGATCCATCAGAATTCCTTTTGATCTTCTAGATCCATGTAGAACCAATTACCTTCATAGACTCCTTTGGTACTAGCTCCCAAGTATCACTCTCCTTGAGTGCTTCAATTTCCTCATCCATAGCTTTCTTCCATTCTTCCTTGGTCTTTGCCTCTTCATATGATAATGGTTCTTCAAATGACAAGTCTTTTGCAAGATAAACAGAGTGCTTAGTAACTAAGGAAGTGTCATACCCATATCTGATTGGCTTCTTGCTTTCCCTTTGTGATCTTCTGATTGCTTGGTTGGATGATTCTGGTATATCTTCTAACTTCTTCATTTTGACTTTGCCTTTGGACTTCCATGCCTTGAATTCTTCTAAGTTGATGATGTCCTTTAATGTCTTCAATCTGATTAGGCTCCTCCTTAGTGAGGCTTGGAAACTCCTCTTCCAAGTCATAAGGTAGCTTTACTTTCCTGCATTCACTTTCATACCAAGAGTCATTCTCATCAAAGACAACATCTCTACTGACCATGAATCCTTTGTTGGAAGGATTGTAGAACTTGTATCCTTTCTGATTCAAGTCATACCAAGATGCACTTCTCTGCCCACATTTATAGATCATGTGTTGCTTGGATACATTAGGTATCCCAAGCACACATTGATCTCTACATATTTGCTTTAATCTCTACATATTTGCTTTAAGGTTCTTTCACCAACATGCCCTAATCTCTTATGTCAAATTTCAAGTTCTTTTAGTGTTTGGTCTTTGTAACTATAAAGTGCAATATTCCTTGTATCCTCAAGTTCAAAAGTGAAAAATCTACCTGTCTTTTCTCTTTTGGCAATTTCTTGAATCCATGTTGGGGATCCTCCACAAATGCTCCATATTGGTTGAATCTAACCTACAAACCCTTTTCCACAATCTGTCAAACACTCATCAAATTCTTGGTAATTGTAGGTACATATAGCACCCTGCTCAATAGGTTTCTATTTCCATTAGAGGTTTTAACATTCCCTACCTTGATTACTGAGTGCTTGGTGTCATCACCTCTTTGTACCTGATGCTTACCCTTTGGTTCCTCAAGGTTAGGGAGAAGAGGTACATTGCCTGCAACATGATTTGAGCATCCTGAGTCAATGTAGAAGATATGATTATCATTTATGCTTGGTTTTGAAGTCATATTCATAATCAGAAGAGAATCCTCTTGCTCCTCTGTATAGTTGTTGTAATCTTTCCTTGATTTGTAACCTCCTTGGTAGTTGCTATTGTAGTTGTTATTGTATCCTTGATGGTGATTGAATCTTCCTCTTGATTGTGTATATCCACCTCTTTGATATTCTCTACCTCTTTGATTCTTGAAGTTCTTGTAACACTCATCTGTAGTATGATTTGACAATCCAAAAATATTACATGGTGAGCAGTTATAAGGTCTCCCCCTACCTTGCTTACCTTCTCTGCCCCTTCCTCTTGAGGTTCTATCTCTCCCTGCATAGTTGGCTTAGGAGGTAGCCCTTCATCCTCAATCTTCTTGTTCTTCCCTTTCTCTTTGGACTTACTTTTATCAGTGTATAGGGCAGAAGAGCTATTACCTCTTGATGAATCTCCATTCTTGTTGAGCTTTGCTTCATGGGTAAAGAGTTTCCCTATGAGTGTGGTAAGATCTGGAATCTGCATGTCCATGTACAAGTCCATGGAATTTGTGAAGCTCTCCCATTTGTCATCAGCTTTAATACTATTGATTACTTGTCTTACAATCTGCTCCTTTTCAATTTCTTCTCCTATGCTTTCCAATTGATCAGCTACATCTTTGACTTTGGTCACATACTCTGAGATGCCTTGCTTGGATTGTTTTCTTTGAGTGGTAAACTCAATCCACAATTGGTTCTTCCTAGCCCTTGTGTTGGAGGAGAAATATGAACACAATGTTTCCCAAGTCTCTTGGGATGTCTTACAGTTCCTAATGTGTGGAAGAAGAAAATCAGAAATTGAGTTAAGTAAGTAAGACCTTGCTAATTCATCCTTGGCACACCATGTATTGAGTCTTTCATGCTCCTCTCTAGTAGGTTGTCCTTTGCTTCTGAATATGGGCATCTCATCTCTTCAGATGTATCCATAGAGGCTCCTTCCTTGCAAGTATGTCTTCATGCTCAAGGACCATGCTTGATAGTTGTTCTTGTCCAATTTATCAATGAAAGAAGGAAAACCATCTCCCATTTTACCTTAGCTTTGCTCTGATACCGCTGTTGGGAAAAATGGATGCCCAAGAAATGAGTAGGTACTACCAATTCCTTCTTTGTACCAGCCCCTTCTTGCTTCAGAGTTGAGTTGTAGGCCCTCTTAGCTTTCCAATGAAACTATACAAGTGCCTATGTACTTTGGCCATGATGTAAGAAATGATTGAACCAAAACAGATTACTTCCAAGTTGAAGGATCAATGAAAACCTTCTATTTTGGTTCGCACACCTGTTGCTTGTTATGCTCACTGCTTACAGTACAGTAGGAATTAGAATAATTCCTTTTGGAGATATCAAATTAGCTTAATGAGCTAATGATTCCAAGTGGAATCACTTAAAATGATGCACTATACATAGAGCAATCAATTTAGCAATCAAATCATTACCCTCGATTTTTTAGGACCTTTGCAGGGTTTGACGAGTGGGTACTTCGACATGCTTTTCTCCAAATTGGCTGAATGGATTATCTTCAAAATTTGTGAGCATGTAGAGCACTTGAGCCGATTCCAAGAAGCTATAAAACATTGAAAATGATGAAGGGATGACTAAGATATGAGCAATACAAAATGACTGTTCTGAGTAACTATGACAGAGAGACCATAGATGAAAAGTATTGATCTATTGTATTAGAACACAATGTTGTACAAGATCATAGGCATGATAATCAAAGCCTAATGATAGTGAGTAGTGTAGGCTATGATGTAAGCCTCACTCTTTTACAATGTAGTCAAGGAGAACTGGGAAAATGGAGTCACTTAGCCGCGAGTTTCTTCAATCATCTTTTATAGATGCTACATTTGAAAATTGAATTTGAATTCTTCATTGGCTCTCACTAAAAGTGGTCCTCCAATCTAGGAGATATTCTCTCAAGTAAAGTCGTAACTTTTCGAACTAACAAACTCCACGAGTTTAGTGGTGGTTACAAATATTCTTCCAAGTCAAATTGACTTTTACAAATGGTAAAAGATAAAGGCTTTCTAGCAATGGTTTCCATGGAGCTTCAATAAACTCTAGCCAAATGTGTAGGCTTGGTATTTGCACCAACATCTCATGGCATTGTATCAAAAGTATTACGGAATTCCACAAAGCAGCAATATAATATTTCTTCTGCACCTTTGCCCCATCAATGAGGCAATGTAAAATGAATTATGAAGATGTGATCAATAGTGGAGAAAGCTCGTCGAACACCTACCTTGCCTCATGTCTGTGGCCCCTCAGTCTTTGGATATAAGCTTAGCTTTGCCTCAAGTATGGATTCATATAGTTTGGCCATGGTGTGGCCAATCATGATGGTCTTGTAGTTCCCTAGGTCTTAGGTGTTGCAAGATTTGTGTGGGGAGAGAGAGAGAGAGAGAGAGAGAGAGAGAGAGAGAGAGAGAGAGAGAGAGAGAGAGAGAGAGAGAGAGAGAGAGAGAGAGAGAGAGAGAGAGAGAGAGAATTTTTAACGTCTATTAGAGGCCAAAATCGGCCTATGAGACAAAACATATACATCAATATGATCCTATCCACTGTGATCCCAAAAGGAAAATAAAGTGTGGGTACAAAACAAAATATAAAAGGAGTGGATAATAGCTTGCGTCAAGGGTGTGGGGTGCTATGGGTATGCACTCTATATGCTCAAGAGGTGAGATACAAATATGATATGCATAAGGAGGGGAGGCTCGGTGGTGTCA